>VWYH01009373.1:520874-537142 GCA_013399365.1 Pampusana beccarii
GAGCACGCGCGGGGGGACCGGTTGCGCCGCGCAGCCCCGACCCGGGGCCGTTCCGCGGGTGTCGCCCCTTCCCCGCCCGCGGGTTTCCCGACGGGACGTTTGTTACCGCCGGGGGTGTCACACGTAGATGTAGATTTGTCCATTTTATTAATTTATTTAAGAGCTTTAAGCGCGCTTCGGGCTCTAAGACAAAACGTCATCCACTGGTTTTGTCTCCGTTATTTTAAACGGATTTAGTGTGCGGATGCTTTTATAGGTGACCACAACAGAACGCTTTAGGGTGGATATTTTACCTTTTAATACCTAGTCTTCTTCTACAAAGGGCTCGTGCCGTTCTGCACATTACTTTATGAAGTGGCCTCTTCCGCTTAAAATCTCTGCTTAAGTAGGATTTTTTTCATTGAATTTCTATTGGTTCCTACATTAAAAATCCCGAGGGGAAAAAAAAAAAAAGCTGAATATCTTGAGTGGAGGATAATTCTCTTGTATTTTTATTGAACTTGAATGTTAAGAGATAAGATAATTAGAAAACATCTGGTTTGGATTTTTCAATTACATATAAGCTGATTTATTGTGTCACATTACTCTATGTCTGAGCTTGGTCCTTTTGGTTTAACCAAAATGTCATATGCAGCTTACCAATATTTGAAAAACCTGACGAAGAATGATGTTGTGTTTTGTTTTACTTTATGTAAACAAGACTTAAATATTATTTAAAAGAAATTCACTATTTTAAAGGGATGCTTAAGGGGGTGTAAACTCATGGGGTGCCTTGCATTTGCAAGACCACACTGTTTAAGATATAACAAAATGTATTAAAGACGTGGTCTTTATGTAGATTTATTAAGTTGCAATTGGCATTTTGTAGAAATATTATTTCTGTGTTATAAAAGTTTTAAATATGGCAACAATGGCCAGAAGCCAGCATGTCTAATGGGAGCTTTGTTGTACCTCTGGGTACAAAAATGAAACCCTTTTTTTTCCTGGAAAGGGTAGAAGTGCCGAGACATTTGTATTTTGCCCTCCTCCTTCAAATACTTCGCTGAAGACCTCTCAATTTAGGGTGTTTTCTGAAAGCTTTTTCAAATAAAATAGTAATGCTTTTTAAAAATTATGCTGTTTATGTGAAGACTTAAGCTAAGAATAAATCAATTTATATACACAGAACAATGTTTCTGAGGGTCTGGGCCTTAACCAGTTTTTTAATTGAGCATTGTTATTAAAAATAAGTGTTCTTAGGTAGTCCCAAACTGCCAACCGTTGTCTTTGATTTTTAAAAATACCATTACAGTACTGTTCCTGCCTGGAGACAGAGAGGTCATGTATGCCTTTTTTTACTCTAAATTTCACTGCCTGATCTCAGCTGAGCCCTGTCTAAGGAACAGCTTTGTCATAAATAACTGAAATAGATTAAAATCAACCTTCTCCTGAAGCAACGTAGAGAGAGAACTATATTTTTCAAAAAAGCAAAACAATATCAGATACACATGTATTTTAAAAATTTAGCCTTGAGACACTGCTCTGGGAGTCTCAGTTTAGGTTTCATGCAGTTGTTCATTTTGAGATTGATCATAAGGTATTCGTTTCTGGTGCAAGATAGTATGCTGTAATTTTTTTGAAAACCAATAAAAATACTAATAGAATATTCACTGATATTATTTTATTGGCTAATGAAGCGTTGTCACAGTATTTTCTTCTAAATACACAGAGAAGGAGGGGAATTGAGAGCTAAAACTTGCACTGTGCATGCAAATCCAACTGAGGGCTGATTAAATTTTCCACCAGGCCTTTTGTCAGACTTTTTTAATGATACAGAGAGGTTCATCCACAGCCACTGGAAAAGAAAATCAGCTTTGGCACTTTTGTTCTCGTAAATCTAGTGCACTATGCAGCTGTTTCAAAAATTTACCTATAATGAAAAATATTGTTCAATTGCATTTGCACATTGAAATTTATTTTGAAATATCTGATAGCTAGAAAATTGTGAAAGAATCTGAAAAATTGATACTCCCCATCATGCCCGATGTGTATTTCTTGCTTCTACATGCAGCTACAGGTTGTTTAAGACAAAGTTTCTGCTTCAAGATAGTAAATTACCTGTAAGTAGGGTGGGGAAGCTGAAGGTTTAGGCATTTCTTGTGCTTGTTGCTCCCTGAAATCAAGTAACGCTGAAGTCTGTTCCTCTGCCCTAGGCGAGGCAGTAACCAAAGGTTTCCGTTAAACAAACATGACCAAGATCTGTTGAGATGTTTGGTTTCACTCACGTAATTCTTTTGACTACTGTAGGTCTGCTTATGGATGGAAACATTATTAGGAGTTGGCTTCACAAAAGCATAAAATAATAAAGTGAATAATATGATGTACTGCATGCTTTTTTCTCGAAGTTTCAGATAAATACTTCCCTGTATCAGTGTGACGTATTAATCTGGTACAGCAAATCAACACAATAACACTGTTCAATATAAATTCTGATTTTGCTTTTATTGCAGTTATTTGTGAATGAACTTAGCTGAATATGGATCCAGGTGGTGGAAGTCTTGGATTGCAAACACAAGAATCCAAAATGCCTCACACTATGATTATGCAGGATTTTGGTAAACATTTTCATTATTAAACATTAATAAATAAAAACAAATTTAAGGTGATGTATAATATATCCTTGTTTACTTTGGTTGCTGATCTTGATATAGCCACTTATTCCAAAATACTGAAATAGTTCTAAAAAAAAAAAAAAAAAGTAGTTAAGTCTGTGGCCCAGAGTGTTCCAGATGAGACAGAAAATGTTGTCTGGAGTTCAGTGGTTTTGTGGTGCACTTGCTTCTGCTTGAAGTCACATGGACTAGTTGTTCAATCTCCAACATACAGGAGATGGAAATACCATCCAGGACAGGATGTACACAGCACCCAAGCTTCTGTGTGATTGCCTGAGGTCACTGTCTCCAGTTTTCCTGTAGGGTATTTCAGTACATGTGGTGGGAACAACAGATGACTCTAAATAGACAACAGTTTACAGATTTAGTTAAATCTGTGTGTTCACATGTGCTTAGAAGTCTCTCAAGAACATCAGTCTGTACTGATGTAAGAAGACATGTTCTAAATTGATTGGCTTTGTTAAATTAATACTGTTTCTTTTGGTGGCAATAATAAATAACCTCAGCAATTTTGAAGGTTTTGAGAATGTACAGCAAGAAATCTCCACTTTTTGCTTTTTGTATGTTCATTTCTGCATTATGTCAGATGACCTTCTCAAGTATTGAGAAAGGCTGTGTCTTTGTTCTAGCATGAATTAATATCCCTCAGAGTGTACCAAAATAATTGTATCTGCAGTACAGTGCTGAATAACTTTACCTTTTTGTTGTTGTTGTTCTGATGAGAACCTTGAGTCTTTTATTAATTGAGATTAAAATTGTGTGTGTTAAAATAATTCACTGTATGTTCTTTTTAATGTTTAGAAAAGTAGTCTGCAAATGTGACTGGCCAGTCAAGTCTATTAATGAAAAACAGGTTTCTGCTTCTAGCAATTCCTTGCAATGTGGCAAGTTGTTGGAAATTGTACTATAAATATTGTATACAACTGTTTATTTATTTTGATCAAGGCCCATGCAGTCTAAAGGATGAGAGTCCTTTTGTTGTAACAGTGATTAATGCATTGTTACCACACAGTATCATGCAGGAATTCTGTGAAGGTGCAGATTGCTGCTGTAATCAAACGTTTTCTAGCTGGAACTAAAAGATGAAATTGCAAACTGGCCTTGAGTTTTTAACATACCAGCATTGTAAAACCTAAATTTGGGGCAAACTCCACGTTATGACTTAAAGAAGTGGCATGTTTTGTTTTTCTCAATTTAAAGAATGCAGGCTGCTTTGAGTAGTCCTTATTGGGTCAAATGCGAAATGTGGATTGTTGAGAAATAACAGATTTGTACATACTTAACTATACAATTATTCTGTTCCTTAGATAAACTAATTGCCAGCACAATAATTTTAACCTTTTTCTCCTCATTCATAATTATTTCACAGTGGCTGGAATGGCTGGCACTGCTCATATCGATGGAGACCACATTGTTGTTTCAGTCCCCGAAGCTGTCCTAGTGTCTGATGTTGTTACCGATGACGGAATAACTCTTGATCACGGCTTGGCAGCTGAAGTTGTCCAAGGACCAGACATCATCACTGAAACTGATGTTGTAACAGAAGGTGTAATTGTTCCTGATTCTGTTTTGGAAGCTGATGTTGCTATCGAAGAAGCTTTAGATACCAGTGATCATGTTTTGACTTCTGATCTAATAACAGAAACGGTTCAAGTTCCTGATCAGGTGTTCGTGGCTGACCTGGTTACGGGTCCTGATGGACATTTGGAGCACGTGGTCCAAGACTCTGTGTCAGGCGCCAACTCGCCTACAATGGTTTCAGAAGAAGTTCTGGTGACGAACTCTGATTCTGAAGCAGTCATCCAAGCAGCTGGTACTGTTCCCGGCTCCACGGTGACTATAAAAACAGAAGACGACGATGATGGCAAAAGCACATCTGAAGACTACTTAATGATATCTTGTAAGTGAAACAAAGGTAGATATGAACAGGAGATTACCTGAAGTAGAAGTGGTCTAGTGGGCAGAAGTTACTCTAGCTGGACTCCTGATGCTTTCTGCACTGGAACTCTCAGTAGTATCTGTTGCCCTGTTAATTCTTGGTGTCGGGATTTGGGTTTTCTTGAGGAACTCAAGTCCATTATCGCTAATACAGTAAGAAAGAGAATGACATTCATGCTGTTCAGTGAATGATTATGTATTTTTGTGTTTCTGAAATGAGACATTCTTGAAAATTAAGAAATACACGTTGAAAAGTTAAACATTCCACATATTTTGAGTATAGTACTTTTTAAAAAATATGAAGGTATGTTACCATGTTATGTAGATTTGTGTGAAAATAACGTGTTGGGTGTGCTCAGAAGAATCCAACAAAGAAATAGGTTTTTAATATATCTGACTCATGAAGTTTTCTCTTCTGTATCCACAAAATATTGTTTGTTTAGCTCTGCTAAAAATTATAATAGGCATTTTTTGGTATGTTGTGCTGTTCTGGACTGAACTTGACATTAAGGGGTTGGTTGTCCCTCTTAACACTGGCAGTGGCCGCCCATTTCAGTTTCCACACATTCAACTCTGTGGAAACTATATGGTCCTATACTGCTCGTTGAGTGAGAGCTACTGACAGGGCTTTAGGCAGATTATGTTTCTTCAGCAGTTAAATTATACTCAAGATACCAGTTGTTACTGTTACGCAAATTGGATAAAATGTATGAGAGTTCATTTGAGATTTTTTGACTTCTCCAAATTAGTTATTGGAATGTGAGTAGGTCAAACCAGATTTTATTTAGTCAGAAGCAATATGTTAAAAAAAACGGCAGTGCCAAGTGTGTCAAAGTGTCAGTCTGTTCACAGCAAGCTGCATTTATTGGAAGTTTCAAAGCAGAGGACATGTCTGGTTAGTGATTATAATGATTTCAATATTTCATAGCGTTTATGTCCCTTATGCAAAGTATCTTTTTGGTATTCAGTATTCAGTAATGGGTTTTTTTTCATCATTCTATCATTACTGCAATGCCATATGTTACTAATAGAAGTCAAAAAGGTTTTTTTGAAAAATAACCAAAAAACCTCAGTCCAGAAGCAAATTAGACCTACAACAGAAAAATTCCTGTGTGTTTGTAAATAAAGGAACACCATTCTTACAGTCAGTTGTTTCACTGAAAAAATTCCTCCTTTCTGACAGAGTACTTACGATGAGTTGTATTCTGTAACTGCGGTATTTCCAACTGCACCTTTGTAATTGTAAGTAAAGTCATCTTTGGAATTCCTTCTCCGGTAGATAAGTGTGGTTGCTAACGATGAGCGTGGCACTTAGGCCAGACAGCTGTGGCTGATCTGTTTATAGTTTGGGTAGGTGCTCTCAAGCCTACCAATGGCTTTTGCAGTGTTTCAAAGCCAGTTCGAGCCCTAGTTCTCAGCAAATTAGATTTTTATATGTGTATAATAATGATCTGCCTGAGTAATTACAGTTGGAAGCTACACTGTTAATCTAGAATTTTAGGTAATCATTTTAGACAAACTAAATCTCTTGCCTCTTCTAAGTTTTGAGGCTGTTATGCCAGCTTGAACCAACAAAATATCTGCTATTCGTTTTTTTCAGAAAAAAAATTCAGTCTTATGAATTTTGTTTCTTTGTGGGGGTTTGTTTAATGGTTTTTAATTAGCCTTAAATTTGTATGTTTATGAAGATAATCAGCTGTGTAGAATAGATAAATGCCTCAGTTTATCAAGGAGTTTAAACCCCATTTTATTTACTTATATTTTTAATTAAATTAAATGTTCAGTAAATATTTTTAATTTTATGATATTTATAAATTTATTTGGGGTTCATGTATAGGACTGTTGAATTTTTTTATAATGTAATGAGGGTTTTAAAGAATTTCAACATATTTAGCGTCTAAAAAGAGGGGACATAAAATGACAGATAATGTCTCCATTGGGAAAACATGTGGAACACATTTGGGGAACTTCTAAGATACTGCATTTTAGGGTATGAAGCTGAGCTGAGTGTGGAATTTTAACTTATCTTACTCTTTTGGGAGTTATGGTTTAAATATACTGAAAGGTGATTTTTCACCACTGTGAGATGACATTCCTGTGTAGATATTTTATACACTATTGGTAATTATATTTTCATGTAAATACTATTTGGAAAATAATGTTTGTCTTGATAGTTGTATAAACTAGCTGCGTATGATTTTGTAATTGGAGATCTTCACTAGAAGATTATTGCCACTCCACTATCTCAGTGCAGATGAGTTCAGCTTTTTAAAATCAGCCTTACAAGTATGAGACTTAAAAGTCTATTTTTGGTACGTTCACAACACGTGCCCAAGGGCCTGTTTAAAGGGGACCTGTTAAAAAGGAAGTTAATACAAAATAAATGTATATGGTGTGATGCTGAACCAAACCCATCTCCTAGCGAGGTGGGCATACGATGAGCAGTACATCCCGTGTTGCCAGGGAGGAGTTGGCACCCGTGTTACTGAATGCCTGCCCTTTTTTGTTTTTCAGGTTTGCGATATTCAGAGCCCCGGCGGATTGCCAGCCCCCGATCCCTGCGCTGGCCCTGCATGCACTATGCTGGTGACCCCACACCCACAGCGAACAGCTGGAGCTGGCCTAGGGTAAGGTACCGTGCCCCCGCCGCCGCCTTTGTAGTGTCTTACAGTAGTCTTTGCTCAACGTTTGAATAGTAATACTCCTATACTGTAACCTACGGGATATAAAATAAGTATATCGGACATTAGAAAAAGATGAGAACCTGTAAAACCACGGGACTTCTCTTGCCCTGGTGTTATCCCTGTGGGCTCCTCTGGTGGGTGTGATATCACCAGCATAGCGCGGGCTGAGGCATCACATGAATTGGGAGCTGGCAATCCACGGTGAATCTGGACATCACACACCTGAAAACAGCCAAGCGAGGTAAGTTTCAAGTTGGAAGTGTGCTGAGTTTTCCTTTAAACCTTGTTTATTCAGGAGGATTCAGCATATATTTATAAAGGTTCTCTGTTGTGTTTTTTCAGTTAATTGTAAGTGATGAGATAATAATATGCAGTGCTTCTGGTAGATGAGTTGGATCTGGAAGACACTTTCATATTCCATAGACATAGAGTCAGCATTCCTGTTCCTGGGAACTATCACTGGGCAAATTAATCAGATCATTTAGCATGGGTGTGTTAGCAGTCTGATTGAAGTCATAGTACTTAGAGAACAGAATATTTTCATGATCCGTTTTTTAAAAAAAGGCCTAATACTTTGGAACTCGACAAAGATTACGTGTCCTGCTGTGTTGATTGTTTTCCCTTTACCTAAACATATTTAAAAAATTGATTGGAACCATGAAATTTACTTCATATAAGACAGCAATTTAAGCAATAGCAGTTGCCTATTCAGTGTCTTTTGTTGCTGAAGTATTTGAAACAAAAGACATCTTACAAATGGCAATCTCTATCACTGTCATTTTCCCAATCCAGTTTATATTTTTCAAATTTTGTTACATTTCGCTTTTCGTTTTTTAGAAAAGTGATTCTAGAGGCCCTGGATACACAGGTTTCCTGATACATTTCCATTACTTTTGCTTAAATTGTACAGACTGAAGATCTTTGAAAAAACACAGGGTGGTTAATGGTGTGGGAGTAACCACTAATTTTAAAAATAATGAGTTTGCCCCTCTAAGACAGGGCTCCCTGTTTTTTTAAAGGATATTAAAGATTTGTGGGCTTTACTTGAAATGCTAAAATGCAGCATGTGAGCATACATGCTGTATTCATGTATTTTACTTTATGATTTTGGCTGAAAATATTCGTATAAAAATTGAAAAATTATCTTTTTTTTTTAGTTCATGTAATCTTTGTTATATTGCATTTGATGTCTTGGTAAGGCAACTAATCTAAAATTGTGTGTTCTTATTTCACTAGATACATAGTTGCTTACAGTCACTGTCACCTAATAGTAGTTAAATAATTGGAAATGTGTGCCGTAAAAAAACTTATCACATATATGTGATTACTCCACTGTTTAGTAGGAAGTTGCTATTGTTAAATAACCTTCTAGTACGGAAATATTTACTATCTTAAACTGATACTGGACTATGTTTATAGAATGTATTAATTTAGAAAAAGTTGGTGATACTTGAGTTGCAGATTTGAAAATAACTTTGCTACCACCTACCACTTCTAAAATTACAGTAACAGCTTACAGTTAGTGATTTCTTCCACCCAGCCTTTAAATATTATTTCTGGGTTTTGGCAGCATGTCTGATCATACAACTATACATATAATCACTCCTGCCTTGTACTATTAGTTACCTCCTTCAGAGACTCACACATGCAGTGGAAATGTTCATTGTACAGAGATTAAATGTATGTGTATCATTTTGGAAAGTGTGGATGAGAAACTTTTATAAATGTTAAAAGCCACGCAGAAAAGAAAATGGTCTTCAAAAAATGAAGACATACCAAATGTATGGAAATACTTTTACCAAGATAGGTATCTTGTAGCATCTTCCCTTCTCTGTTAATGCATAATCCTCTTTTCTAGTAACGTATTTCTGGTAGCATGAAAAATTTGAGTTAGCAGATGCAGCAACACTCCCATACTGGATATAAGGATGTACTAATAACCTGATGCTGGAAACTGGAGTGTCCAAGGAATACGGCAGCTCTTCTGCTGGGGCTTTCTGGTCTGTGCTGCTGTAGTTTTGTCCTCAATTACTTCTGTACTTTTCTGATGCAGTCTTAAGATTTGTGAAACAGAGATCAGATGCCTCAGTGTGGGGATGGAAAGTGGCGTTACTTGGACAGGCATTTCCGTGGAATCCTGTCCTAGAATGCACATATTTCATTAGGTATGCAGTAAATTGCACCTTCCGTGGGTTGTATTAAATGCAGATTTTGCTATGTTTTGTGGAATTGCTCTATTCAGAGGACGGCAGTGGGTGTCTAGCACTGCCCAGGTCTGTGGTGGCTGTTGCACAGGAACTCATAAACTGAGAAGTGTCTGGCAGTACGTACGTCATGAAAGTCCAGTGGCCTCCCTATTGGCAATTTGGGTGTATATATAGACATCTATGTGAATACCCTTTTTACCAAAATAGTGTTACTTCTACGCTTTTTTAATAGTTTGAATGTAATTTTTGTTGTATAAATAAAATGAGCATTTTGAATATATAGACCAGATAATCAGAGTGACTAAGTTGTGTACATGAAGAATGAGAAGTCATTTTCACATAGTAGTAGTTGGACTTTTCACTGTATCATTTGATGAGCTGTATATTCTACAATAATCTTCATTAATTCGTATGTTTTCAAGTGATGAAGTGGATAAAATAATAATTTCTTCTAGGGGGAAGATGTAGTAAAATTTTTGATGCAAACTTCTTTCGCTGGGAGTGTTCTCTGGGTCAACACTCTTTAGAAGAGTTGCAGCTACTAAATTTTAATCACCAGTATCTTAGAGTAGTGAAACTTTTTGGGACTATTAGACTTCAACAGGCAATTCTGGGTTAATTTTTAACATCTTTGGTTAGATGTTTCATTTTACTTATTGATACAGTTTTGATTTCTAAACGTAAGAGTTGCAGCCGTAACCAGTTGCCGCATTCTCTTTGATGACAAGCTCCCTCTTGTGTTCTTCATTCTCTAATTCTTGCTGCGTTTCCTGAGTTGCAATAAAGCGACTGCTGAACTTCTGGAATCTCTGTTAAGTATCTTGAGATGAACTGTGTTGTAAAGGCTGTTTATAAATATAAACCTTTACTGTGCATGGGGATTATGGTGCAGAAAATCATGCTACTGATTACTTCGACTATTAAAAAAATTTCTTTGAACCTCATCTTTATTCTCCTATCTTTACAGTGGATGATGTTGGAGAAAAATTGGACCATATAGGAAGCACTCCCTTGAAAATTAGTACTGAGGTGACAAATGATGATGTTGCTAAAGATGACGGGTTTGGTTCAGAAGTTATCAAAGTGTACATATTTAAAGCTGAGGCTGAAGATGATGTCGAAATAGGTACTTTTTAAATTCTGTGTGTTTTTTCAATAGTCTGAAGTATTTCAGGGTCTTTTGGTTTGTTCTTAATTTCATGTAATCCACTGACTGCAGTAAATACGCGGTAAATACCGGCTGTGTATTAGTCTCAAGTTCTCTTTTGAATAGCAGTATTTATTTTCAGGCAACCAAAGCCCAAATGTAGAAGTGCTGGGGTGTCTGCAGCTGTTTTTCAGCTGTTCCTTTTCTCTGACATCTTTTGCAGTGTGATACAGTGTAGATTTTGGAGCCTGTTACTCGGGTCCTTCTCTTGGTTGCCAAAATATCAAACTTGCATAATTTTATGACAGTCATGGATGTCAAAGCGTTTAGTTGGAGTTTATGAAATAGGTTTGTTGTAAATAAGAAAAAAAATACTTAAATCTGCAGTTAATCTTAACAGTAGCTTTTTTGACGTTTACTTAATGTGTTTAACTTCTTTTCATTAAAGGTGGGACAGAAATTGTCACAGAGAGTGATTTTCACAACGGGCATCCTGTAGCTGGAGTCATTGAACAAGGAGGTGTTGGTAGAATGCAGCGAGAAAAAATGGTTTACATGGCTGTTAAGGACTCTTCTCAGGAAGATGAAGATATTAGTAAGCATAATAAGAAACATTTTTGTTTCTCATGCAGTTTTGTACAACAATATAAACATCATATTCAAGGACTTCTTTAATTTTTCTGGAGGATTTTTCAGCCTGAAGTAGTAGAAAACTAAGTTCATCTTCCCTAAAAATAAAGAGCAGGCTATAATTATTTTAAAGTGATGTGGATAAATGCACTTTGTGCATACCATATGCAATCATTTAATTATTTATATTAAACTTAACATGTCCATGGATGAAGTTAATGAGGTTAGTCAAATTTCTCATTTTTCTGTTTTCCTACTGTGAAGTGCCTTGTTTAATCAGCTTTCTGGCAAAGTGGCAAATAATGTCGTCAGTTGTTAGTTTATAAGTTTGTATATTTGAATTTATGTTGTTGTGGTTTTTATTTATTTATATTTATTGATATGTGTTTTCTTTCTTTAAGGAATTTCTGAATAGACGATGATCCCCTAAGGGAAGGGGTGGTTCTAAATGCCAAAGGAAAAAAAGTAATTTGTATTGAGTATCAGTCAGTGTGAGAGCAGATTAAATGAAGGAAAAATGAGGATGAGCAGAATAAAATTAAAGATGTATTATTCTCCTTTAATCCAGGCTGTGCTGAAATAGCAGATGAAGTTTATATGGAAGTTATTGTAGGTGAAGAAGAAGCTACATCACTTCCAGACACGCAGCTTGAAGACTCTGGCGTGAACAAAACTTTTGTCCCTGTTGCTTGGGCTGCTGCTTACGGTAGGAATCGGTATCCTTGTTTTCTGAAAATCCCTTCTGTTACTTTCTCCCTAATCTGTCTTCCAGAAATTCTGTGCAAATGTGATAATCTCTCACCTTTCCCTGGGGGTCTGGAAGCAGCTCCTGTGATCTTTTAGCAGTGTCAGTTAGGGGAGTTGATTAAGCGTTGTGAAAAGTGATTTTGACATAATTCACGACCTTTTACATATAAGGTCATCCTTAGCTTTTTGGAGTTCAAGATGAGGAAAACAATTCCATGTTTACGTTGGTGGTTTTTTTCCAATACTGGCCAGTCAAACAGAGATTAGTAGTTGATTGTCTTGCATATAATTAATGGATTGCTCTGTGTTGGGTTTGATGAAGTAGAAAGGAAAGCTGTTAAGAGAATTCTTACTCTGTTCTTGATTCTAGCTCAGATTTACAGAATGTGTGGGGTTTAGTGGTTGTTTAAGTTGGCTCTTGAAGATTTTACAAAAAAACAAGCATAGCCTTAAGTATTTTATATTAGCTAGGAGGAAGGGGAAATAACTTTAAAAAGGGAATAGTAGGAATAAATGTGTAAACGCGTTCTTAATAATTTCTGTTTATATACTTTTTTTTAAGCCTGTTAGTCCTTCAGATTACAAACAAAAAAAGGCAACCTGTTCTCTGCAGCCATGCTTCAAATAGTAGAAGTGTCTTATCAGGATACATTGCAAATTCCGAATATTCTTTTATTTCATATTTATTATTTTCTCAGATTCTGACATTGTAATTGTATATTAAGAAGGTATCAGGTCATCCATAGTTTATATTAGTCAGCTAAAATTCATTGGTGTAATATTTCTGAGCACAGTAGTTGAGCTGATAAAGGGGTTTAGAACCACAGAGTCTTCTCCATCTGCCAGAACTGTGTAGTGCGGAGCGGCTGGTAAGGTGTAAGTCGTCTTATCTGCCCAGTTCTCCAGAAAGATAAAGGACTTCAATCCCAAGAACAAATTGTAAATTTCAGATAACCTCATTTCTCAGTTGGTATTCGAGGTTATTGATGAGGTTAAAAGTTTGCAGAAACAAGGATATTGATTCTGAGGAGTAGGAAAGTCAGCATGGTAAGCATGCAGACACAGCTTTAGTGGATATTAACTGCCACAAAGATGTGATTTTATTTCCTGGGGCTCATAATTGCAAAATACTGAAGTGATTGTGAGCTGCACATCTCAGTTTGGATAGAGTTAAGCTGATAGTTATTAGCTAAGTTAGTTTTCTTTCATTATCAGACTTTCAAAGCCATCACCTATAAAAAGAATTTCAATTTATAATGATTAAAATACCATTTTCTGCAGGAGACGAAAGAAGGCTACCCAGAAGATATGAAGATGGTCAAGCGGCAGGTAAGAACATGTGCTTGGTACAGCATTAAAACTGACTTTCTGTCTTCAAAAATATATACATTTATGTGTCAGTTCTCCTAATCAGTGAATGCAAAAAATTACCCATGATGTATAAATTGAAGGACTACACAGTCTTTCTCTTTTGAAATGAAGACAATTCTAGATGTGTTGTAGGCCTGCAGAGCGGGTGGGAAAGTTGGAAGGATCTGCCAGTTTTTAATATAGTTTTGTAGTCAGAAAAGAGATAATGTGGTTGTTAAGAAGTGAAATGAAGTTAAATAACAGGAAACAACCAGCATAGCTGATAAGAAATTAATGTCTTGGGAAGTATGAGAAATCAAGGAATATATTTGAAAATTAATTAATGTTTAAACAATTATATTCTAGACTTCTGCCAGCAAAGAGATAGATGGTGCTTTATATTAGCACTCTTTTTTTTTATACATATATTCCTTGTAGAGGAATGGTCAGTAGTGTTTTTTTTAAAGTAGATAGGCTGCTGTGCAATTCCAGTCATCAGTCCCAAAGAAAAGCGTTGTTTAAGGTTTTTTATGGTGTCTAATTTTTGTTTCTAGGAAATAACTTGGATACACGATTAGAAAACAAAAACGGTAATGCAACACAATACCTGCAGATTTGTGATAGCATTAGCACTAATAGAGTGCTAAAACAAAAAACCAAGAAAAGGAGGAGAGGAGAGGCCAGGCAATGGCAAACAGGTAAACACTGTACGGTGATGCTTATTGTCACGGAGTGGCAGTTACTCCTGTACTATTCCTTTTTTTTTTTTTTTTAAAAGCTGGTGCAGAATTGAAAAATCTAAATGGTGATTTGCGTATTTCCTGTGTCCTTCCCCCCTCCAATTCTGTGTATAGAAAATGTCATAATTTTTGCTATTCACAGTCAGTTCGCTTAGGCCTGATGTGATTCGTTTGGATTTTGCAAGCTATTAAAAAGTAAGCATGGATATATTCACTGCACAGATGATATTACTGATCTGTTTGAGCAGTTTCTAAAACAAAGCTATATAAACTATAGGTGCTGTGGATTGGTTGTTTTTAAACTACCGAACCATTCTCTGTCTGCTGCAAGTGTAAGTGCATGAATCTGAACAGCAGTTGGCTGATTTAAAACTTCTTAATGGGTAAATTTGTTTCCTTCATAACTTGTTTTTGTTTGTTTAAAAACAGCTGTTATAATAGGTCCTGACGGACAGCCCTTAACAGTTTACCCTTGTCATATTTGTGGGAAAAAATTTAAATCCAGAGGATTCTTGAAAAGGCACATGAAGAATCATCCAGATCATATGATTAAGAAGAAATACCAGTGCACAGACTGTGACTTTACAACTAACAAAAAAGTAAGTTTCCACAATCACCTGGAAAGCCATAAACTTATAAACAAAGTTGATAAAACCCATGAGTTTACAGAATATACAAGAAGATACAGAGAAGCGAGCCCCCTGAGTTCTAATAAACTCATTCTGAGGGACAAGGAGCCCAAGCTGCACAAGTGCAAATATTGTGACTATGAATCTGCAGAGCAGGGGCTGCTCAACAGACACCTGCTCGCTGTTCACAGCAAGAACTTCCCTCACGTGTGCGTGGAGTGCGGGAAGGGATTCCGGCACCCGTCGGAGCTCAAGAAGCACATGAGGACGCACACGGGGGAGAAGCCGTACCAGTGCCAGCACTGCGCCTTCAGGTGTGCCGATCAGTCCAACCTGAAAACTCACATCAAAACCAAACACGGGACTGATCTGCCCTTTAAATGTGAGCACTGTCCCCAGGCGTTTACAGATGAAAAAGAACTGCAGCAGCACACAGAATTATTTCAAGGGCATAAGACTCACCAGTGTCCACACTGTGACCATAAGAGCACTAACTCAAGTGACCTGAAGCGACACATTATTTCAGTTCACACAAAGGATTTCCCTCACAAATGCGAGGTATGTGAAAAAGGCTTCCATCGTCCGTCGGAGCTCAAAAAGCATAGCGAGACCCATAAAGGTAAAAAGATACATCAGTGTAGACACTGTGACTTTAAAACATCAGATCCCTTTGTACTTAGTGGGCATATCCTCTCAGTTCACACCAAGGACCTGCCTTTTAAGTGCAAAAGATGTAAAAGAGGATTTAGGCAACAGAATGAACTTAAGAAGCACATGAAGACCCACAGTGGAAGAAAAGTTTATCAGTGCCAGTATTGTGAATATAGCACGACGGATGCGTCAGGCTTTAAACGACACGTAATATCAATACACACAAAAGACTATCCACATAGGTGCGAGTATTGCAAAAAGGGATTCCGTAGACCTTCTGAAAAAAATCAGCATATAATGAGGCACCACAAAGAGGCCATAATGTAATATATGATCTCCAGAAGGAAGCAATTTAGAAACTGTGATATGCTAATTGGGGACAAAAAAAAAATATCTCATGAACTGTTTCTCCTGGTTTCAAAGCTTGATATTAAACCATAACTTTACATTCTTTGTATTAAAAGTCTTAAAAGTATTAGGGTTGACAGGGATCTCATAGCCCTATGATTGTTGCTTATCAGAACCTAAAGAGCACTAGAGAATGCGGAAGGATGGATGAATGTCTTAAATTTGTAGAACGATGGATGAATGTCTTCAGATCAATAGTATTACCCGTTGTTAAGCTGTAGAAGACAAAAGGAAGCGGATTGTGTTACCCATTGTGTCCGTAACAGCACTTGTCTCCAATATAAAAACAGGTCAGATATATGGTGGGATTGTTTGCAAAGGCAACCGAGTCCGGCTGCGTGTGCAGTTTGAGAGTATTAGTCAGTCACTTGATCATAACGTTTTTAAATTGTGCCTGGAAATTAAATTCCAGAACTGGTCAGATTTGGGGGGATTGTCTTGGGTTTTGTTGTTTTGGTTTTGCTTCTTTTTTTTTTTTTTTTTTTT